>VDFB02342761.1:0-44491 GCA_007258455.2 Sequoia sempervirens | reverse complement strand
TCTAATCTAAGGCGATGCGCCAAAGTTTGTTGATGGGCACGATAAATCATAGACTTAAGGGCCTGAATGGTGTTGTCACGTTCCAAAACGTCAGAAACTTAAAGCTATAGCATAAATAGTTCATTTATTGACATAAAATAATATCGCATACATCCTTACTACTAAGAAGAGTCATTTAGACATGATTTAGATAAGCAAGCTTGTATTCAATATATAGAAGTCTTGTCAAATGAAATGCTTAAGACAATAAAAGGCACAGTTTACAGTTTGATCAAAACATGAAAAACAGAAAGGCCGAACAGTGGGCATAGTCTGAAAGTTTCTTGCAAATAAACATGTAAAAGAGGCCTGGTGTCTCTTGCTAAAACCAGTATCCTTTTCTCTAAAATTTCTTGGATCTATTTACTGTTGGACCGTCTCCCAAGAGAGTATATATAGCCAGAGAGAAAATCCCGACCGCTTTAGAGAGCTGTAACAGAAAAGATTCCACAATCCCCTGCAATGATGCCAGAATCGAAAGATTCCCAATGTCGTTACAACAACAATGAGCTAGAACACAGCATCTGGTCATTTAGTTGCAGGCGCGCCCTTTATAATGATGGCAGTGGTCCCAGCCATACCCGAGGTGACAAGTGTCATCCACCGCTTTGAAGAACCATGAAGAGAAGCATCCAATAACATAATCTCGCCAGCCAGCCTATCGCCCGCCTTAAGGATCAGTTGTAAGGTACGTGAAATCCTATCGCTGCCCAAATGAAAAACTCTCTCCTTGCTGCCGAGAGATTGCGAAGATGCAACAAGTGTCCAATGAGCTGAGGTCCTTCTTGATGTGGAGAGAAAGCCGCATCAACCGGGTGTGAAAGATGAGTGGTAGTGTTCTGCAGCCCGCGGTTGTTCACCACCTTGCTGTGTTAAAAGATCTGCGAACGATAGCCAGTTAGCAGAAGGTAGGGCCCACCAATACCTATTTAGACAGTAGAAAGAAAACCCTGAGCAAGCACTACGTAGCCCACGGTTGTTCATTTTGTTCCCGCATGAAAAGCTTGCGATATGTCGCCACATAGCAAGATGTGGGTCCCTCTGACAATCTTTAGAAGTGATGGCCCTGACAGAAGGCTTTCATAACTCAAAGAGACTTCAAGGAAAAAATAAATAAAAACCTCCGCAAGTGAGACACGTGGACGCCCAGCGCAGCCTCTCCAGACCCGAAAGGGAAGCTGCTACCCGAAGCTACGAAGAGAGGATGCGTACAACAGGAGATCAAAACTCAATGGAAAGCCGACCAGACTCGGCGACGCACAGGCCAGTGCACACATTTACAGTCCTACCCACCTTTTTCTTTGGTTGCTTAGTTTAATACTAGGATTTGGTGCCATATTCACTTGATCTTGAGGTGGTTGTTTGACATTTGGCCACTCTATCTAGATATTTCATTGTTTTTGTTGTGTCCATGGATGGGCGCTTTGAGAGGAAATACCCTCCTCCTTCTCCTAGGTATGAGGACTTGGAAGATAATATTACATGGACAATTGTTCAAAGGCGAAAGAAAGGTCTTCCCAAATTTGTCTCTTAATTATGCACAAAATGAAGGGTGTGAGATTGAATAGGGTGGGGCTTGACATTATTTAGGTTGGATCTCCAGGTACTCTTTTGTGCCAAACAACTTGGATGTAATTTTATTGGTTTGCACTTGGTAGCTTGTTTGTAGTTGTGATTTACTCCCATCTAGGAGGTTGTTGTGTATTCTTTGAGTTGTTCTTTTTGATGTATATGGTTTTTGGTCCCTTCAAAACCATTTTACCTCAATAAAAAAAGTTATATTAAGCATTAACAATACGCATGTTCAAGAGTATTGATTGAAGATGCTTAATAAAATTTTGATTGAAACTTTGGGTTGTATTATTTTATATTTGACAATTAGTCATATAAAGTTAGAGTTGTGTCATGAAATTACATCTTTAGATGGATTTAGTGTATTACTTGGTAGATTCTAGATTGATCAATCCATAGATTTTGGATTGAGCAATTGAAACCAATGCCTTAAATTATAAATCAATGTTTCAAATTTATATATGAAGGGAAGGTAGTCAAATTTGATAAATCTCATTATAATCCATCATTTAATATGAACCATTTTACATTAGAAACAATGTCAAAACACCTAAAGAAGTTACATATGAATAAAAGAGGTGTAAATGATTTGTACAAGTTTCACTAAGAAGCACAAAAGGGAGAATATAAGCAAGACTTATGGAGATTAAAAAACTAAAAGAGCCACAAGTTGAATATCTTATTTTACATAAACATAAAAATCATGATACATATATACCTTTTAATGATATTTATGAAGAAAAAATTACTCATGCCAAAGAAGCAAGACAATAATTAGAGCATGTTGTATTTCAAAAGTTTACATTTCACAATATGATTTCTTCTTCATGGGTTCCAAAGAGAAATATTTTTATTCAACAAACATAATTTTTTCTTATGAAGCAACCTCCAAGGTAGGCAACAAGAAAAATGGGTTGAAAAAGATGTTGCAATTACACCTATTCATATAGTTTTTTTACCAAAAGTACCATATCTTGGCAACAAATAAGCCATATAATTAAAAAAAATAAAGCCATTTAATTTGACATGAGAAATTTGATGTTATTTGTTTGGATGAAGTCTTAAATGAGGATCATTCTATTTTGTTGTTTTGAAATCTAATAGCATTCTTATATGTTATTTTTATATATACTTATAATATCAATTTTTAACTTCTCTTATGTGTCTTTATACTTTTCTTTTGTTAATATCTTGTTTTTGTGTTTCTTCCCTTCTCATTTCACCTTCTATAAAATATCTTATGTCATGTATGTTGAGTTTGTAATATTCTCATTTTATCTTTTATATTATACTTTATGTTTTGTTCCTCACTTAGGGGCCATCTTCTTTGAGTGTTATGTGCTTCTTTTAGTTCCTATGTTATGTGCTCATCCATGTTACATGTTTATAAGGTTTAGCTCCCATATTTTGTGTCATATCTCAATTTCATTTTTCATTTTAAAAACTTGAGGAAATTGAAATATTTGGAAAAGTAGAATTTAACATTTTATTAATGGGATTTGATAGAATGAAATGATGAAATTGAAAATGAATAATATGCAATTTCCTGATTTAAGAAATTATTTTATGAGATTATCGATTGAAGGTTACTGATAAATGGACAAGTGTAAGAATATGTGTGTAGGAAATAGGTTGAAGGACAAGAACTTGATTGAGGTGGGCACACTTAGCCGAATGACCACGGTAAGCAAGGATGGAATCTGGAATATCACACACCACAATAGAATGTGACATCTACATATGTTTGAAAAGTTGACAAATTGCATTCATACTTGGTGAGAGAATTATAACTAATGGAAAGAACAAAATTGTGCGTTCTTGTATCATTTTGTCTGTTTCAAAATTTATATTTAACAAAATTGAATAGGAAATTCAATTTATCTTGTACAAAAAAAATCATTTGTTCACTCTTTTGGATGAATTTGAAATGCAAATTTTCTTTGAATTTAAAATTGTGGGAAATTCAAATATTTGTAACTCCCACCAAATTCAGATAGAGGCCAATTCCCTCATATGGAGGAGTGGGCAGTCAACTAACATAATGAAGGATGCAAAAATTAAGCTTCCATATCCTACCCAAAATAGTAGGGGATGATTCAAATTGAGAATGGGGGAGAAAAAAATTGACAAGTTGGAAGGAAAAAGCAGAGTGATTTTGTAGGAAGGAAAAATCACCAGGCCAAAAATAATTCGAGGTAGTTTGAACTTGTTGTTTTAGCCATATGTTATCAAAATGAACTATTCTTTTTACACCATTCTGTGTGTTTATTGTGCATGTATTAATTTTGGGTTTTGCTGTCTAGGGATCAACTATGTCGATCAATTGTGAAGCCCATGAGGGTTGAGCTTTTGACACTTTGTAATCTATTGTAAATGTTGATTGACCCTATGTTTGGGGCCGGGTTTCTCACCCGCGATGCGCCATTTTATGCACATGATGTTTATCCATTTTGGGTCTTGGCCTATCAATCAACCCATATGTATTCTATGTAATTGGTTCATATATGTTAATCGCCCTGTAGGCAACTAGCTGAAGGGCTAACCTTTGTCATATTTGATTGAAATTGATTCACACTATTCTATTGTTTCCACCTAACATAAAGTTAGGGTGGTGAAGAGCACCTCATATTGTAGAGGCCGAGTGAAGCAACAACTGCTCTTTAAAATGGGTTTCACCGCCCACTATAATGTGGTGGCGAGATCAAACAATGAATGCTCGATGATTAAATTCTCTGTTGAACCCGCATGGCCTTCCTAGGCCACGACACTGGTAACCATTATTGTATAGCATGGTCGAGCTTATGTATGTATATGTACACACACACACATATATGTATAAATATAATGGCATATATATACATGTATATGCGTATGAATGTAATGCATGAGCATTGTCTCTTATTTGATCTCTGTTGAATACTCCATTAAATTTGATTCAAAATTATTGACTATGTTTATTTTATTCATGCATTTTGTGGGTGATAAACACCGAAATGGGTAAAAACCCATGGCTTGAAAGACTTCGGCCAAAGTTAAGCAACCCCAAAGGCATACAATATCAAGTTATTAAGGGTTGATAACATGCATATCGTATCCTTTGGAAGAAATGGTTCGATGGGTAGGGTTTACATTTGATTTCAGTGAATATTTGAAAAAGGAAAATAAGTATAAATACTTTATTTTGTAACAGAACGAATGCTCTTATTTTTTTGTTAATGGGCGATGTATTTCTATTCAGATTCATCGACTGTCAAAATCAATGATTACGTTGTATATGAAACTGGAAATAGATGATATTTGTCATTTGAATAAACCATCTGAATGAATTGATGCTATATTTCTTCTATAATATGAAAGTGTACTTGTGTAAAAGAGATTTTTCATTTAAATTTTAGGATGTATACGCATATTCTTAAATTATTCATTTCCAGGCATATATGTGAACATGCATAACAATTCCTTTATGCATGCTCACATACATGTAGTATACCTTTTGATTCATTTTGATTAATTTACTTATTGAGAAAACTATAAATGTTTTGCAATTGGAACCAAATTGTAAAACTGGAATAGTATTGAGTTGCAATTACATATGGTAATAAATGAATAGATATACCAAGCGTGAATGAATATTGTTTGATTTTATTAAATGGAATGATACAAGAATTCTTGGTAGAATATAGAACACTAGAATGTTTCTAATGGATGGTATAAAGGGAACGATACCCCTTGATATGATAAGCTTTATTTCTAGGAATGGGTGCTAAAGAGAGTAGATTTGCTTTCTCAAATCTAACCAAAATTGTATTTCATACAACATGAGCTTGGCCAAGCTTTGTAGTCATTTTTTTTATATGTATACGGAATAGACTGTGTTATTTATCCTCTCTGTTGTATTAATTTACCTAATGTGAAACTTGCATATTCTAACAAAATAGATAGAAATACATGTAGTTAGGCACGCACAGATTCCACCTTGCAAACTATATCTCTTGCTAAGTGTTTCATGTAGGGTTGGGTATTCTTCAACTGATTGAAGAATTTTGGGGAAGCATTGCTTTGTAGTTGGGTGGAAAAGCACCTCAATCATGTTCTCGTCCACCAGTGGAGGCGAGCTATCATGAAGGAATCATATCAAAATTCTATTGTGTATTGTATCATTGATGTAAAAGAACAAGTGATGTATTTGTAAGAAAACTATGTAATTTGAATTGACTTGGCAGTGTTGAATGCCTAGTCAAACATGTAACTATTGACATATGGAAGTGAATATATTTATATATTTTAGATTTATTTGGGATTTATGACATAAAATTGTTAAATGGAATTAGCTATGGATTTTGTATCACTAAATTGATATTCATGATGTCAATATTTATTTATTTTTTGAATTAAATCTAGTTGGGCTATTACATTTTGTATGCAATTTGTCTAGTTCCTATAGTTGCTTGTGTTCACTATTTGTTTTTATACTTTCTATATTCCATGCTTGTTACTTGTGATTCCACATGTTCCTATTTATGTTATATTTTCCTATATTTATGATTCTTATCATGCTTACATCTCATTATTATATGTTGTCATCCTTGTCATGCTTATCTCTTACATTTTACTAGTGCATGTATTATTTATATCAAGAATTTATGACTACCATTGTGTAACTTCATTCAAGACGACCATATGGGCATCCTACCTATCTTATTCTATATGTACTTTGATGACCATATTTCCTTATGATCCTACATGTTCATCGTATGATGATACCTTCAAGGATTTTATACTACTTTTAGTAATATTTTTTATTTTCCTTTAATTACTTACATATTTTATATGCAACTAATTAGAGGAGACACATATTATCATTAAATTTCTTCATGATTTTAAATGTAGCAATACAATTGTGATAGATATATTCTATTTTTGATAACATATATAACTTTATTACCAAATTTAGATGTTCTTAGATGTTTATCGTATGATAATACTGTTGATGCCAAAAATTGGCAAGGTAACAACCCTTTGTGGGAAACTCAGTTTATAGGGGGACCTATTGTGCTAAACTGAGTGAGCTCCGATTTTTTTAAAGAAGTCGGCTTCTTCTGCAATGGGGGTTTGGAAAGGGAAACAAAAGAAGATATATAAAAATAAAGTCTAGTCTAAGGTGATGCACCAAGACTTAATAATAGGCACGATAAATCATAGATCTAAATGACCGATTGGTATTTGTAATGTCCTAGAAAGGAAAAAATTAAAAATTAAAGTATAGATAATCCATTCATTGACATAAAATAACATTTCATACATTCCTATTGCCAAGAAGAGTCATAAGACATGATCTAGACCAGCAAACTTGCATTTAATTTATAGAAGTTCTCAAATGAAATATCTGGACAATAGCAGCACAGTCTAAAGTTAATCAAATAGTATAAAAGAACAAAAAGGCTGAAAAATTGGCACAGTCAGAGAGTCTTTGCAATAATGAAAAAATAATAATAAAGGCCTGGTGTCTTTTTCAAAATCACTGTTCTTCTTGCGAAATCCTGGAACCCTTCCTCTGAAACAAAAAGGAGTATATATAGCCAAAATGCTCCCACCGCCTTGGTGAGCAGTAACAAAAAAGATTTGAGAATCTTTGGAAATGATGTAGAATCAAAGATTCCTCCCGTCCGTTGCAATAGAAAGACTTTAGCCAACATATCTGGTCGCTCCAAGTCTAGGTGCATCCTCTGCAAATGATGGCAGTGGTCCAACAAAGCCTCGTGCAGACAAGTGTTTCCCTTTGAGGTAGGTAGTTAAAACATGTGGTAGAAGCTGTAGCTTGTAGTTCACTTCATCCTTTGTGTTGAAGTAGTGTGTGTAGAAGAGACGCATGGCAGCATTTCACTGCTTGTAATCATTATTTCATTCCTTCATTGAAAGCTTGTGCAGAGAAGACACGTAGAAAAATGTGAACTACAAACGCCGATCGTGGGGCCTGCCAAATCTTTATGGGAATGGGGGCTATGTGGCACTTGAGCGGGGCCCAATGAGGAAGCAAAAAGGAATGATCAAAATAGCTCGCAGTGAGGACACGTGGGAGAATTTTGGGGAGCCGATGGAAGAGCAAAGAGGAAATGCATTCAGAGTGCGAGGAGTAGACAAGTGGAAAAATTCGCGATACGAACCAAAGAAAGAGGCCGAAAGAAATTGTTGAAGGCATAGGCCAACACTTAGCCAAAAAAATAAAAACCTGAAGGGAGCATGGTGAATTTTGAATTCACAGCTTTTGGAGACTAACAGGGGCATTTCACTTTGAGGAACGTGGAACCCAAAATTTTCTTTGGCTCGCAAACTAGAGCACCATCCATTGGCAACAAGATTAGAGCTTATAAAGGGTTTCCTATAGAGGCATCCAATCATCTTCATATGGTCTCTCTAGTTTGCACAAATTCTCATGCGCTTCGCCTAGGTTGATCATTTCTTTATGAGGCAGCGCATCAGGTAAACCGGCCCTTGCTTCACAATGGAACAGTAGCTGCGCAAGAGGATGGATGACTCCTTCAATATCCATTGCAGTAGGATGACTAAAACTCTGGAAAGTGTTTGGGTCTCGCTCCTTCTCTTCAATTCTTTCTGCAATTTGTTCAGCAGTGGCTATCAACCCATCTTCAAAAAATGGAGATGGTAGACCCAACTCGCTCAGCCAGGAGAGATTTTCATGCATACTATCTATAGTCTAGTTTAAGGTAGCCGCAACTACTTTAGTCTGTTGCAAGGTCAAGTGACAATGAATGAATTTGTTTTCCGTTTGAGCAGCAATATCCCAATCCTCAATTCCTGCCTTGGATAGGTCCTCATCAGAGAATGAATATAGATTGGTGAGAAAACTCTTTACTTCCAAACCTTTGAGATGAATTGCGGGAATTTCTTGATTGTTCCATGGACATCTTGGCTCAATCTGGTTTCCTTTGAGATGAACTAGAGTGTTGGCTGTAGAGTTAGGCAGAAGGTTTTAACCCATTCCCAATAAGAAATATATATCTATTGAACCAATGGGATGAGGTTTGGCTATGTAGAGGAAGCTTGGAGAGAAGTCTTGAGGGAGGATATTTTTGCATCCTTTGAGTTAATAACTTCTATTAATTTCACATTCCTTCCTCTTGCAGTTTCTAGTTGCTCCCCGAGGCTACCTATTTCATTTCGCTAGTCTTCCTTAGCCCGGGTGTGGTTTTCCAATGCTGTGTTAAGAGAGGACTTTGCTTCCTGAAGCTCCTTGTCCCTTTGTTGTAGATTTTGCTTTGTTAAGGTCAATTGGATTTGATACTTTTGGTTCCTTTCTCGTAACTAGTTGAACAGTATGGTGTCAATGGACTAGGACTTATTGAGCTTCTCCTGGAGCTTGCTCTGTTCTGACTCCTCCGTTCTCACCTTCTCATGCAGGTGTGCAACCTCAGCTTCTAGTGATTTCTCTTTCGTTTCCAAGAAAATGACTCGTTCCCTTATCAGCTTTAGCTGCTCCTTTTTCTTCAATTGATGGCCAAACTTGAGAAAGTCGGTCGTCACTACTTGCTGCGTTTCCTCCATGAGCTCCACCTTATCTTGTGGTCGGGCCATGAACAAATCAAGTCCCATGGCATACATGTCATAATCACCCAGGAGTATCTCCCCTTGTGGTTTGGAAACATTTGGGTACATGGTGGCAAAATTCAACACCTTTTTCTCTTCATTGTAAACCGTATACACTTTGGATTCTGCTTCCTTCTTATCATCCTTTTATTTTCGCTTCTAGATCTTGAGGGCTTGCATTTGCTTTGTGGCTTCTCCTTGAGATATGAATTCAGATGGCGACTGAACTAGTCTGCCAACAATAGGTGCACCGAGAGATAGGGAAAAAGGAAATACTCGTGTAGCGGCCCCTTTCATTTTCTTTGGTGGGAGATTGATAGTTTTTCGGGAGAAAAAGGGGACCTGCCATAGTTCGGTTTGCGAACTGGCGAAAGGGGTCATTAGTTGTGGCAGTGAGGTAGTCATAATTGAGTCTTTTTGCTAGGCAAGTTGGGTTGGACCTGAGGTAGCAAAGGAAATAGGGGTGCTGATGGCGGCCGAGCTTTCAATAAGCGAGGTAAGGAGATATTGAGTGGCGACTGCAGGTGTGAAAGTCTGCGAAGGTGTTAAGATAGATTTCCTAGCTTGGGAAAATTAGGAGAAACCTCCTGGAAATAATGTGGCAGGGGCAGGAAAGGTAGGGCTGACGCTTGTAGTAAGAGGTGCTATGGGAACAAAAGAGGACACTAGAGATTGAGAAGTAAGAAAAACGGAAGCACAAGTTACCTGTTGATTGGAATTTGGCAGTGCTTCGCTTGTCACCGACTGCTTACTCATTTTGGGCTCCTGGCTTGTTGCAAGCACTTGACTTGCAACAGCTTCTTGTGATCCCTTGCTTGTAAAAGCTTCAGTTCATTTCCGTTTAGTGGGTGGGGAGTCCTCAATTTCCATGGTATCTATAGTCCCTGGTTGTTGTTGCTAGGACACTTTTGTCATTTTTGAGGCCTAGGTGAGTGTCCGCGAGGATCGCGACATGTTTAGTTGCACATTTGAAGCGACATAGGCAAGTTTTCCTATAGACTTTCTCTTTTGCTGGGTGGAGGACGTTGGGGTCTCGGCTTCCTCCTCCAGATGCTCTTCTTCTTCATCAGGGCTGTTTCCACTGCTTTCGCTTGAGTTGGGAGCAAGATGCTCCTCGTCCCACAACCTCTCAAACTCTTTGTCTTCATCTATGTCATCATAAGGTGCATCAACCCGTTTTATCTCCTGGTGATATATCCAAAAGGATTTGATCTTTTCTTCAGTCCATTCTTCCTCATCCTTCAACTCATTGTACATAGCTTTTCCCATTTTATAGTTTTCATCATAATATCCCATCGGGAAGTAGAACCTATGCCATGGTGACCTGTTATATTTTGTGGGGATATGAACTAGGCCGACCAATAGATCATCTTTATCCTCTAGCGGGCTGCATCTCTGCCCCTAGTAAGGCCGAGGGCTGTGAGTTACGTTGAGGTGATCATATAGTAAATCATTGAATGGGTTATAATCCCATCTATCACAGATCATTTTTAACCCCAAATGAGCTAGTTTATCCTGTAGAATCTTGAGGGTGTGTCTGCTTCTTTTTCATGGCTACCATTTTGAAAGTCTGTAGATAGGTGAAGAATCCATTTCTCTTGACCTGCTTGCTGTTGCAAAAGGTAATATCAATAATGCATGCCTGTCAGAACAATTCCAGAGCCAACACTTGATTGGTCACACATACCAGAAGCTGGAAGGGTTCTTCAGTGAAGCCTCACATTCAAATGAATGTGAAATCCACTCTGAAAAACCAATCACATTTAGGAACAAAAATCTGCATAAATTTTGTCTGAGTTATCGTGAGCCTATTAGCACACTCCTCTCCTAATAAATCTTGTGAAATTAGGGTAAAAAATGATCCAAAAATGCGTAATAATCAAAAGTAGAAGAGAGGAGAGGGGTCGAGACAAAAACTAGATTTTTCCTCCTCTTTTCATCAAATATGGACAACTCCATACACTCAACAAAGAAATCAGGGTTTTGATATAAAAACATATAAGCAAGATAAGAGACAAATCTGAACTTTCGTTCAGTTGGGTATTTGCCAATTTTCTCTAACATCTTTTTTGTCAGGAATTCTCTAAAATCATACTAAAAATAAGATTTTTGGTAGCGAAATTGGAAAGATGAGCCCAATTGAAAAGCATGCACCTCTTTTTCGGTGTCCAGACCAAAAACAAACACCATCATTGAAAAGGCGTCTTGTAAGTCTTCCTTAAAAGCACCATGCAGAGTAGGAACTACTTGTAGATTCCCACATTCTGCCTCAATTCTTCCAGTTTCTTCATTGAAAAAATCCTAAGCCTATTTCCTGCTATTCCATATATCAGTTCCCTTCTTAGGGTTGAAATTCTCCACTGCTATTCCTCTTTGCATAGGGTCTAGAATACATAGCATATTCCAAATGGTAGTCGGACTGATGTTAACTGAAAGATTCTAGCCCTCGATAGTGTTGGTACTCGGATTGAAATTCCTAATGGATGCATCTACCAACTCCAGGCAATAATGCACATATGGGACCATATATTGAGGAAACCTGTTGAACCATATCTTTTCTGTAGACAACATTGGCCTTGTGGACACCTTCATGCGTGCGCAGGAAGATTCCCTCAACCCTTTGGGGTTTTTTGCAACTAAGGGATCATGAACATTATCCAAATGTTCATGAACCAGGCTCTGGTCTTTATAGATCTTGGGCTTGTCCTGCCTTGTGTTTTCCCATTCTAGTTTGTTGGGGATACTCGGCGTAGCATACAAAATATCATTAAAGACATTAACTTCCTGTGCTCTTCGCAACGCTTTAGCTAATTCTTGAGATGCTACTAGCCTAACCCCCTGGCTCAAACTTTCTGCCATTGTTACTCTATGGGAAGCTTTCTGCTTAGAATTCCTTTGCAACTTTACTTCGGCTCTTGGCTTTGCTCTAGAACTTTTGGTTTTTTCTTTCAATAGCGTTCTTAAAAGAAAACTTTTAAGTGCTTTAAAACTTTTACATGCAATATTTAGAGATCTTTTCTCAAAGGTGGTAGACGAGAATCACCCTTTTTTCTTTTAATGTGGCATGTACCGCCGACCCTTTGGCTTGTGTGAGATGAATTACTTGCTATTTTGATTTGACAAGAATTCATAAATATAATTAGCAACTTCCTATTTCGCACAATTTTCTTGGAACTTGAGTCGATGCTTTGCAAGAAGCTTAAGCCTTCGTATGTGCTAACAATTAATATATTAAAAATAATGATTAGGATGAAGATGCACTCAGTATTTCAAAAGATATGAATTCTTCCTTAGAAAACATTACATACTTGGAGGATGACACCTTAGTCCTTGGCCGTACTTAACACCGCCGATTGCTGCCAACAGTTTAGGCTAATTAATTAGCTTTCATCAGTTTTGGCACGTAGCAAATCATACTTAGCAAACACAACTGGGTGGGAAATTCGAGAGAGCCTGGGCACAACTTTCAAGTTGGTACTTTATTAACATCATGTTTATAGCAAGCAGATTAACACGATTTTCCTCGCTTTTTCTATAAATGGGCCTCTCCGCAGTAGTGAAATCACACTTAGTGATTTGAGCAGAAATGGTGTTAGGCAATTGGCGTAGTAGTTTAGCATTTACAGTGCATAACATTCTCATAGGTTAGACTTAGGTGCTTTGCAGGGATAGTTCTATAGTTTTTGTAGAAGTCTAACAAGATGGATACCCCAATTAGGCTAGTGTCGCACAAGTCTTAGACTGCCTTCCTAGGAGAAATTTCTACCAAGCGGTTAAAGAGGATGACGAAGAACAAGCATTCCCTATCAATTATAGCCATAAAGTGGGTCTTGGGATGATATTTCCTTGAGAATGAGGACAAGTATCGAGTTAACACTGATGTGTGCTCACACTTTGTCACCTCCATGCTAGATGTAGGAATTCCCAAGCCATTAATTCTTTGTCTGGTGAAGGAAGTCTTTCCCAAGAAATACCTGAACGACCTTGGTGAGGTTGTTGTAAATGCTGCATATGGTGTGGGAATCCCGACTGCAAGTGACCTTTGGAGGTTTATAGAAGAGGATGCCGTCGTGCCATGGTTGCCATTTTGAGTGGATTTTTCCTCCAGACGTGAGATAAGCACCATTAGAGGGTTACTCGAGCCCTTCACTTCCTATTCTGTATTTACAATGTGGTGCCATTCTACAACATCGACTAGTATACGGACTTCAGGAACTTGGTGTTCCCTCTGCCTACCTTTGCTCTGTTGGATGACGCTGCTACTGCTCCTGTTGATGAGGATACTGTGGACGCTGCCCTTGATATGTCCATTGCTGCTACTTGTGTAGTGAATTGAAGACCCATGTCTTTCTTTTTCTTGCTTTTAGAAAAATTAGAGTAATTAGTTTCTTTTTGTATACATGCCTGGAAAGGGCTTTCTCGTAATATATAATAGAAGCAGAATACATATACTTTTTGGAAGCATGGCCTTCTGAGCCATTTTGAACTGTAAATATCAAAGTATATATATAATGAAAATATATCGTTATAATTATCTCGTTGTCTTCTACTAGTTCTGCCACTAGGTTATTTTTTCTTTTCAGTGTGTATGTATGAATCTCAGCTTTGCATGAGGGTGTTTAATTTTTGCTCTGTTCAGATATGAGTTTATTTCTCACTTTTCACAATAATGGGTCATTGTTTCTTTTCGCCATGAACTATAGGATAAAAATAAAAATGTTCGGCTAGCCAAAACAAAAAGAAAAGAAGGAAAAAACATATTTACATATTTACATGCTTTCAACGAGCAAGCCTAATTAAATAATTTCAAATGGGTTCCATTGACCAGAATCCCCAATGCTTCTTCTTCCATAGTCTCTAACTCGTATGCATTATGTTCCTTGCATTGAATTATCATGAATGGTCCTTCACAAAGGCTATCAAACTTACCGTGCTGACTCGACTTAGCTGCCCTTTCGTTATATTTTAGTACCAAGTCTCTGCACTTTAGGCCTTGGTTAGATGTTTTCTTGTCAAGCCACCTTTTAACCACTTGTTGGCAGTTAATCATGGTGGTTAGGGACTTTTCCCTTTTTTCTTGTACCTCTAGCAACTCTGCTAACCGCACCTCCATTGAACTGTTCTACTCCACTTCCAGGGATTTTAGCAATTGCAGCACTAGAATCTACATAGAGATAGGCAATAACACCTCTTTTTTGTAAACTAGCTCATATGGTGAAGTCTTGAGGACCTGCTTTGGAGTTATGTGGTCTACCCAAAGTGCTGTTCAGAGATTTCTGTGCCACTCTCTTTGATATTCTGATCCAATTATTTTGAGGAGTTGGACCAGATTCTTGTTTATTGATTTGGCTAGGCCATTCCCTTGTGGGTAATAATTTGGTGATGTTTTAAGGAATATTTCATGTGTAAGCACGAATTGACTTACCTTGGAGCCTAAGAAAGCTTTAGCATTGTCAGAGATGATAGTTTTGGGTGAGCCAAATCTTGTCACTAATTCCTCTAGGAAATTCACAATCTCTTCCTCTATTGCATTCTTGAGTGGTATTTCCTCAGTCCATCTTGTGAATTAATCCATGGTTGTTAAGATCCATTTATGTCCTCCACTAGAAGCTGGGATAATCATTCTAATGAAGTCTAAACCTCATTGCACAAATGGCTCATCAACCACTATCGGGTTGAGGGGCATTGCAGAATTATTTCTCCTTCTGGCGAAGAACTGACACTCTTTGCAAGCCTTCACCAGGGAATGGGAATCATGGAATAGCATTGGCCAAAAGTAACCTGTGCACATGATCTTGATGGTGGTAGTCTTTGTGGAGAAATGTCCGCATGCGAGACTATTGTGGTAGGTGTCAAGGATCTTCCTTGCTTGTTCTATGGTAACACATCACAATAGGACACCATTGAAATTTCTCTTGAACAAGATTCCTTCGATGAGTGCTAATCCGCTGTTCTGTAGTCGGTAGAATCTCCTTTTTTGAGAAGGAAGGCTTAGCAAGTACTTTCTTGTATGCATAAACCTTACTCTGTCTACTAGCCAACAACCTTTAGATTCTGACCCATTTGTTAGGACTAGTTCGGACTGTTCTTCTTCAGGGTCCACTTCCTCGTTATGCACCAAATATTCACATAGTCCTCTTCCTTAGACGGTTTTGGTGGGTTTGAACTCAATGTCATATTCGAGGATCTTGGTGATCCAATTAGCTCTTTTCTCTGTAATTTCTCCCTCCATGATGTATTCGCACACACTAGAATGCGTGACATAAACAATCACCTTATTGAAGGAGATTAGATGGTAGAATTTTTTAAGTCCTTTTACTATTGCAAATGCTTGCCTTTCAATGAAATTATAATTTGTCTCATATTCCTTTAGGGTACAGGAGTGAAATGCTATCAAATTTTCTCCTTTTCCCTCGTTATCTTTTTGAGTTAAAACAATAGCAATGCTTGATTTGCTACTGAATACATACTTTATAAAGTCCTTTCATAAGTCCGGGTTAACTAGAATAGGAGCAGAAGAGATAGAATCCTTGACCTTCTCAAAGGCTTCTCTAGCTTCTTTTGTCCATTTGAATATTTGATCCTTTTTCAACATCAGGGTAATTGGCCAGATTATTCCTACAAAGTCAGAAATAAATTTTCTAATGAAATTTACCTTCCCTAAGAAGGATTGAACACATTTCTTGTTGACCGAAAGAGGAAGCTCTTTGATGGATTTCACCCGCTTTGGATCAATTGAAATTCCTTCTTTGGACACTATGTGCCCCAGTAGCTTACCTTGTGGTACTCCGAAGACACATTTTTTTGGGTTCAGGGATATCTCGAACTCCTAGAATTTCTTGAACACCATCTCAAGGTGATCAAAATGATCATCCTTGTATTTAGAAAATATTGTCAGATAATCTAAAGAGATTAAGATAATCTTATTTATCAATTCATTGAAAGCGATATCCATTGCCTGCTGGAAAGTAGCTCCGACATTGGAGAGACCAAACGAAATTTTGGCGTATACAAACATCCCCCACTTGGTAGTGAACGTTGTCTTATGTTGATCCTCCTCTTTGAACCAGATCTGATTGTAATCGAAGAAACCATCCAACAAGGGGAACATCTCTAATCCTGCCACTATTTGAAGCATTGACTCCATCGAGGGTAATGGGTAGTGATCCTTTAGGGATGCTTTGTTGAGGTCTCAAAAGTTCACACATAGGAGAATATCAACATTTTTCTTTCAGACCAGAACCAAGTTGGATACCCACGTGCTATGCTTGATTAAAAAGACAATCTGCTACTGGATTAGCTTTGTTAGCTTCTGCACCATTAGTGCTGCAATCTTTGGGTTCACCGGCCTCTGCTATTTTTGGACTGGTTTTGCACCTCCGCTAGCTCAATTGTGTGTTGGATGATGTCAGGATCATATCCCTTCAGATAGTCATAGGACTAGGCCACCACTCCATATTTATCACAAAAGTTGATAAGCCTTTCTTTATCATGATGTGGGACGTCCTTCCCGACTTTGAGCTTTCTTCCATCTTTGACTTGTAGGTTTGCATAGTCGCTTTTTTCTTCTACAAAATCTCATTTGTCATTTCTTGCATCATCACAATCGAAAAGGTTTTCAAGTGTGACCAATCATTTTGGAAGCTTGTTGGACTTTAGCTGAATAATTTTCCCTTCATAGGCTTTAGTGATTTTTGGTTGAAGCTGGTCAACAAATTCTACTTATTGCTGGATGAATGAGGCAATGTGTTCATCATTGTCAAACACTTGCTAGCTTTGATCATTATCGAGAATCGTTGGTTGAACTATTACTCGTACAAAGTGTTTGTTGTGAATGAGATCGAAGGCAGGATTAAATTGAGATCCGATTGATGCCATGCGATCAACTTCTGTATTTTGTTCTTGGGGTACCATTCTAATGTTGAAGGCTTCAAAACCCTCCGTCAGGTCCCAAAATCAGTGTCTATAAGATCACATGCAGACATTCTTGGCCATAGAAATTCCTCGGACTTGATTGACTACTAGTTCAGAATCTCCGTACACCATTAATTACTTACTTCCCATCTGTTCCGCAAGGCTGATCCCTTGTACTAGTCCTTCATATTCAACTTCATTGTTTGAGCAAGTGAACTAGAAGCAAAAAGACCTTAGTGTCTTTTCATTTTGTGGGGACATTAAACATATCCCAACTCCTGCACCATTCTTGCATATTGCTCTATCAAAGTGCAACGTCCATAGCTCAGAGGCTTGTCTGCCTTCAGATTCTTTGATAACCTTGGGGAGAACTTGACCTTCATCATAAATGACATAGGTGCCCAGCCTAGTAGCATAGTATTTTTTGAAAGGGTCAGTGTCTATATGTTTGCTCAAGAGAGCATCTTCTTGATCATCCTGATCTTTGGTCACCCTTTCATCTTCTAGTAGTTCCACATAATACATCTCTTGCTTGGTGATAGAGGTATGCACAACTTCAAAATTGATCATGGCTTCATCGACTACATGTTCTGAATGTAAAGCTTCAGATTCTATCTTCATTTTCACACCATGTTTGGTTTTGAGGATCAAATGCAACCAGTCTAGGGATAGGCATCCACCTACTTTCGAAGTAAATTTTCTGGATAGACAGAGGCCGAACATGGGGGGAACATTTATGATCATAGTGTCTTGTGGAATAGTGATACTAGGGAAAGCAAATAGAGTCAAGGGGAGTGCTTTGTTGACACCTACGGTTTCAAATCTTTTTCCATCAAGCTACATCACTCCTCTTTTTAAGGATTCATAGCTGAGTCCTAAAGCTTCAACTATCTATTTAGGAATAACTACAGTGCTAGCACCAAAATCAATCATGGCATTGTGTAATAATTTCTCCCCTATAATGAGAGTTAAGAAGAAGGGTTGGGGCTTTGGCTTACCTCTGACTTCAGTAGGGGCTTTCGCTGTGCTGTTCGTAAGAACTTTGGCGGAAGGTGGTGGATCAGTGGCTTTTGCTTTGGGAAATTGCTCCATCGGTGCTGCACTTACATCTTCATGAAGAGCCTTTTGTAGTAGCGTCTTCTGCTCCAAGATAGCTAGAATATCCCATAGAGACACATTAGTAGATGATTTATTCAATTATTCCACCACATTGAAAGGTGGCAGATTCAGAGGTTTCTGCTCCTTTGCTCTTGTTATAATAATTTCCTTCTGCGGATGATATTGCGATAGTGTTGTGGAGTCATTAGGCATCTAGTCAAAATCACTTTTAGGTTGTAGATTGACTAGTTGCAAGATGACTGGTTCACCCGTGAATCTCCTCTTTGACCGAGTGTTGTAGTTAGATTGTACTTGCGATGTTTTGGATGTAGACACATGATTGGAAAACACCGCCTCTTCTTCTTCCATCCACAAGAAAAGTGCGTGGTTGGGAGTGATGTCCGCTTCTTGCTCTAGTGACATCCCTTGCATTTGCGTGGTGAGAACGGTATTGTCCATTTGCGAAGAAGTATACGCATAGCTTCCTAGGTCTGATGTTGTGGCTTGGCTGTGCTGCTCTGCCACCTTTTGTTGTAAGTTGCCTCATAGGAAATTTCAAGGCATATGTGAATTGCCGTAAAGGAAGCACCAAGGGTTGGTGTCATCCGCTAAATTGTTTTGCCTTGTAGTCAACTCCCTGTTTGAGCTTAAATTAGTGCTCTGTAGTGGAGTGGGTACCGATACCATTTGATTCGTGGTTTGTGCCTACGGATTCGGGCGAGCGCCTCCTGGGAACTTGTTTTGTTGGTAGGAGGACCTTCCACCTTGATAATTTTGGTAAGTAGGCTTCGGGGGTACGACCTGATTGCGCTTGATAATGGTTATCTCATTGACGATGGTCTGCAACATTTCTTTGAACTTGCTCATTTCCTCCTTTGAAGAGCTAGATGTAGAGATAACATTTTGTGGAACGCTTGGGTACGTGTACATGGATTGAGGAGGAGCCTGTGTGATGGTGGAAGGTGTCTCTTGAGGAGGAGCCGATGTTTCAGGGAATGATCTAATTTAGGATCTAGACTAATTGCATTTGAATGCTTAATGTTTACAAATCTTTAAAATCCAAATTACATAAATGAAATTAACACATTAACATGGTTAATTAAGTGGAAATAGTAAAGTGACGAAATTGGAATAAGAGAGAGAGAAGAGAGAATTGCAAACAGAGTTGATAACAAAATTCGCTGTTGAAGACGACTACATCTCTGGGTCCTCTCCAAAGATCAACCAATCCGATTAATCTCCAGAAAATGATTACAAGATCTTCCACCTTATACAAGATTTTCATCTCCTCGGATGATAATGAATTACATAAGAAAATACTTCTCACATGCAACAAGCTTCACTAAGCTTCAAATGCATAAGGATAAAATTCACTATCAAAAGTCCTAACTCTCACTTGGAAATCTTCTCACAATTCTCCTGGAAGTACAAAACTTAGTTCACAAAAAATTCACTTAGCCCAACTCTCACCTATTTACCCCTTTTTCTACACCAATTTTACCCAATTTGGTGTAAAACAACTTGATTTACAATCTCCCCAAATTTACATGTAAATCCAAAAGAAATCCCCTGTTACATAATAAAATCTCTTCAAGATAAATAACGAAGGGCCCTTATAATTTTGGGCTTACAAAGGAAAATAATAATCCCCCTATAATTTTGTTTGATAACTCTTACAGGATTACATATATATTTTTTTAAGGAGATCTTTTCAATTTTATCCCCTTGAAAATAATCCAATTGCTATCTTATAGAAGTTTATTCCTTTTGAATAGGGGCAATAATAATAAAAAAGGGTTTAAAATCCCTTAAAATAGGGATTCCTTGAAAATAGGCTTTTAAAAATAACATAGAAAGTTTTAAAACAAAACTCATGGCTTTAATATGGGGTGGCTTTAATATGGGCTTTAAGATAAGTGGAGATCCTTTAATATAGGAGGGGCCCACGTTTTTTTAAAAAGAATGTGGCATTTTTAAATTATTTTTTATTTGTTATATATATATTTTATAAAAATAATATGCCACCTTTTGTCAATAATGGCCTGCCACGTGGAGGGGTGAGATGATGCCATGCCAAAATTTCATTCGCCGGTCAAAAAATTTGGAGTGATGTGTCTGTTGATAGGACTGATGATGTGGCATTGACTGGACTGCCACGTGTCCACACATGATTGACTAACTTTGATTGCTTGTAACTTGGGCAAACAAACTCCAATTTTGATGAAACGAACGTCGTCAAAAAGCTTGCGACGAGCTCTTTGCATTGACGCTAGTCTTGACCACTTTTGAAAACTTTGATTTTTGACCATTTTTTTTTTTCTGACCTAGGTCTTTGAGTTGATTGAAGGTTTGACTAAGTGTATCTCAAGGCCTGGTGTCTTTTTCAAAATTAGTGTTCTTCTTGTGAAATCCTGGAACCCTTCCTCTGAAACAAAGAGGAGTATATATAGCCAAAATGCTCCCACCGCCTTGGTAAGTAGTAATAGAAAAGATTTGAGAATCTTTGGCAATGATGCATAATCAAAGATTCCTCTCGACCGTTGCAACAAAAGGACTCCAACCAACGTATCCGGTTGCTCCAAGTCTAGGTGCATCCTCTGCAAATGATGGTAGTGGTCTAGTAGAGCCTTGTGCGGACAAGTGTTTCCCTTTGAGGTAGGCAGTTAAAACACGTGGCAGAAGCCGCAACTTGTAGTTCACTTCATCCTCTGTGTTGAAGTAGTGTGCGCAAAATAGATGCGTGGCAACATTTCGCTGCTCGCAGTTATTTCATTCCTTCACTGAAAGCTTGATTATAGAAGACATGTAGCAAAATGTGAACTACAAATGCCGATTGTGAGGCCCGTCAAATCTTTATGGGAATAGGGGCTACATGGCACTCAAGCGGGACCCAATGAGGAAGCAAAAAGGAACGATTAAAATAACCTGTAGTGAGGACATGTGGGAGCATTTCGGGGAGCCGATGGAAGAGAAAAGAGGAAATGCATTCAGAGTGCGGGGAGTAGAAAAGTGGCATAATTCGCAGTACCAACCAAAGAAACGAGCCGAAAGAAATCGTTGAAGGCATAGGTCGAAAGAAATCGTTGAAGGCATAGGCTGACACTTAGCCAAAAAAATCAAAACCCCAAGGGAGCATGGTGAATTTTGAATTCACAAATACATTATAGGATTTTACCATGCTTTTAGCATACCTTTTCTCATTTCCTCCAATTTTGTATGTCCTTTGTATGTGGAGGGGGTGCATATTATCACTAATATTTTTTCATGAGTTTTATTGAAATGATACAGTTGAGACAAATATGATCATTTTCTAGTAATAAACAAAGCTTCATTATTGTGTTCATATAGAATATATTTAAATTGCATTGTCAAAGACTTTATCATGGTATTGTAAAGTTAGATCTTGTTCCATATCTAGATGGAGTCCTTTACATTTATCCACCTAGTTAGAGTCCTCTCTACATAGTTATATATTTTCTCTCTTTCTACAACATGTGGAATCCCTTATCTTTATCATTTTACTTTTATATTATTTTTGAAGATAGTTTCTTTTAGCAAGTTGTGATTATATTAATTTTAAAAAACTTTCCATGTGCTATCATTCCATGCTCTTCCCCCTTTGTTTTGTTAGTTTTTATAGATTGCTCAATATATAAAGAATTCAAGATTGATTTGTATACTTTACACAAATATGTATCATTTGAGAATTTCAATGATATTTAACTTTCATGTTGACTTATTTTATTTTTTCATGCACCCATCTATTAGTTTGCATGTATATGAATGTGGGTGTACAATGCAACTGTAAAAATTACATACCTATGCCCTCTTCCCTTATTTTTGGGCCCTCTTTGATTAGAGTGCCCCAAATGTAATAATAGGGTTATAAGTGACATATTCTTGTGTGAATTTGGCTCATGATATCCCCTATCCTAATCCCACCATCACTTATTCACAAAGATTTTGCCTTGATCCCTAGATCCTCTATTATATCACTTTGGATTAAATATAGATGTGGAAATTTCACTTAGGTCGCTTCTGTAATCATGTATCTTGTTAACATTTTAAATTAAAGTATAATCTTGGCAACTCCATCTAACTAGTCATTGCAATTCAAACTAGTACACATTTGTGATGATCTATGTGCTTGGTAGTTTTATTTAAGGTCATTCATTCATTTATTTTGAAATCACCTATGAATATATCAAGCACATTTAGAATTAAATTTATAGAAGAGAAAAAATGAATCCAACAATATTATTAGAGAATTACATTAGCACTCATTATCTTAGGTCCATTACAATCATTTTTAGTGTTTTTAATCTTTACTTTGAATCATAAATTTTATCCAACTAGGGGTTTGACTAAGGAGAATGTAAGCATTGCAATACATATTCTCAAATTTGTTTCTAAATGTTGCTACTCCTTATAGAGATTTAGATATTAGAAGTTTTAGGAAAACAAATCCCAACAATCTACTTTCTATTGGATCAACTTCATAGATACAAATTTAGGGCTTTGTGCAAGATCATTTTTTTAGGCACACATCATCTATGTAGATAGATCTAAACTATTTCAATACATAGTTATAATAAATCAATTTTTAACATCTTTATTATTATATTTTCACTCTTAAATTTCAATTAGATATCATATTTAAATTTTATATTATTATAACATTTATTTCAATCATCTATTATTAATCATAACTCATTTATCCAAAACCATTGTTTATATAAGTACTTCAATTATTCAATTGATATAAATATTTATATAAGTGATGTTTCCCTTGCAATAATCTGAAATTACATAAAAATAGATTAGAATGCTTTATTATTCTTTTAACTTCCTAAATTTATGCTTGAGGAAATATGTTGGTTAACAGTGGGCTTAAAAAATGCTTAAATTTATTTACATGTTTTCTTATATAAGAATATTAACAATTGATTCTTGATGACCAACTAAGTTCATTAATAACATTGTTTTTTTAAAATCACCATAAAGTTAAGCAAGTGAGGATGAGCATAACAATGCCATTTGAGACATTAGAATAAGAATATTTAAAAGTGATTACATGCAAGATTTAAAGGGAAGGATATATTCTTAAGGATAGTATGTTTTCCCTTTGCATCGTAGAGCTTCTATTAGTGTATGTGTATTATTTTTAATTATTTTAAATTTCATATATTTTAAAGATTTGAATTTGATTTGTAATTTATTATTTTTATCTTATTTTGGTTGTGTTATATTTTAAAATTTTAAATTTTAAATTAAATATATGATGTGTCTTATATTTAATAGTTTTATTCTAGTTTTAAAGAACATAATATTTTAAATTGTATGTTAGGGTGTTGTATAAAAATAAAATTTCTATTTTTTTATGATTATCTAGTATCTATGACATCAATTACAAAGAGGTTTTCTACACATTGCATTATCATTATCAAAACATTGCATTAATACTTAGCATTAGACATTGACAATCATACATTATTAGGAATGTTGCAGGATTGTTTAGCATGTATTTGGTCATATAAAGGTAAAATAAATTATCTTGGTTAATCAACCTTACTATCAATTGAACAATTAAGTGGGTTCAACATGCGTAGAGGAAAGAATCCCATATGTTCAACTTGAATGAATGTGGCCTACTACTATAATAATGGGGGCTGAATAATCACCCAAATGAATCATCACAACCCTACTAGAAGAGGGGGGGGGTGACGGAAAGGACTTGACCCAACTAGATTCCCTTGGTGTAGATTGAGTGATTGATTTTGATACTATTGGACCAAAAAATTACTAACACTTCCAAACCATGCTAACAAATTAGCACATATTGACAAAATAGATCACTACCTCCCATCAACAACTATTCACAACCTATTTAATTAAACCACCCAGGGATATGATTAGGGAGATTATAGAATATTCCATTCCTAAGAATCTCCTCAAAGATGTTCATAAACATCACTAGTCTCTTTATTGCAATTCTAGATATAAGGTCATTTTTTTTGAACCTATAGTGATTCTATAGTGTACTTTTGTCCCAATTGATTTCATCTAGAAATTAGAACTAGAGTTAAGTGATTTTACTTTATGTATTTGAATTTCTCATATTTATTATCACATTTTCTTATCACTTGTTAGTCTGAAATCTATATCCAAAGCAGTTTTAATTATCATTGCAATTTAATTAATGCACAACCTAAGATATTTTTGAAAGTTATTTTCTTTCCTTCATAATTTGATAGTAGCCTTTGATTTGACTATGATATCATTAGACTTGCATTTAGACCTTGAAATTTTGTCATCAAATGATGAAAAGGGAATTTATAAGATTTTGTTCAACATTATGCATTAATTGAAAGCTTATATGGAAGTTTTTATAGCATACCATTCTATTGGATCTTGGTATAAAACCCTTTAGATAAAATAAAACTCATATACCCTACCTTCACCCCTCAAATACAAAAATAATTGATGAAGCTATAAGAGGGTGGTATAATTAAATCAATTATACATTCAAAGTGGGTCTCTAACTTGGTTCTCATGAGAAAGAATAATAGTTATATTAGGTTATGTGTGGACACGGGAAATGATAATTATCTATTGCCTAATATGGACCATTTGTTATAGTAGTTGATGAGATTTGAGTTGATGCCTATGATGGATGAATCCTAGGTTATGTTCCAAGCTAGAAGATAAGGGAAAAAATGGAAAATTTGATGTCCTATCACTTGGGAAGTATCAAATTACTCTTTTTATATTTTTTGGGTCATGTCAATTTATGGTCCCTCTTATATTTCTCTTTTCGATTTTAATATAGTTCAAACATAATTTTCTTTTTTCGTTAATGTTTAAATTGAATTAATTAACAATAAGAAAATATAAAATTAATGTTCATTATTATATTTGTCTTTACCTTCCTTTTCGTTTATTCTTTTTGTTCTTTTCTTTTCTTTTTCCTCTTGTTTTTTCTCTTTTTGATTTTTGTTAGGTGGTCATCCTTCCTTTTTTCTCTAGTCTTTATCTTTTAGTTTTTGCCTTTTTGATTTTCTTTATTTTTTCTCTCGTATTCTCTTCCTATCTAATTACCCAATTCATTTTCTTGCTTTCTCTTCGTTGTTCCTTTTGTGTAATTTGTACTCTGTCTTTTTGTCCTTTATTTAATCTCATTATGCTACCTTTTGTTTTATTTTGGGCCTTGACTTTTTGGGTTTTTAATTCGTTGATCCTTTTGTACCGCATATTTTGTTGTCAGTCTCTTATAATTATTAATTGGGAAAAATAAAATTTTAATAGCTTCATTTTATTAATAATCTTTATTTTATTTGTGAAAATTTTTAACCTTATTATTTAATACTGCTTTTCAATTTATAATTCCTTTTGTTTTTTCTATTTTTCAATTTCTCTCTCTTTTCTCTTGCTAAAAATTTTCTTTAGGACGTAGACCTCTTTCATTTGTCTCGTGACTTTCATTTTTTATTGTGGGTTCTTGTTAAATTTCTCACTCTTACATTTATCTCTTATTCTATTCCTCTCCATTTTTCAAATTTCTCACCATTCTTACCTTATCTCTCTCATCTTGGGCTTTGGAACCATCTCTCTCCTCAACCTCTCATCTCTCTTCCTTTTAAGAAAAAATTAAGTCTGCATCTAACCATTTCTCATCTCCTTTGCTTTCTAGCATCCTGATGATGGATCACTGAGTGTGATCTGAAACGTTGATGAAAAAACTCCAACACAATCTCAAAATCCAGAAAATTAAAAGCTTGAAGTATCAAATTACTAAAGGATGCAGTCAAGCCACCTTCTACCTCAAGAGCCTATATGGAGATTTTATGGAGCTTCTAGTTCATGGTTAACACCTTAAGTACTACCTCTCTTGAGGGTAGGTTTCTTTAAAATCTTTATATATAATTTTTATTTTTATTTTTTTTCCATGTCTTGAATTCTGCTTTATCTTGTAAGTTCAATATTGTGTTTTGTGTAATCATGATCCCTTTTGATCATGGTAAAGTGTTTTTTTCCTGGTCCTCCCTTTTGTGGTTCCCCATTTTTGGTTTACTCTCAAAGATTTGGAATCTTGCTATGATTTCAAGATATACACATCCCCAACTAGAGACAATCTTGGCACCCTCATTTAATGTGTCTCATTTGTCTTTGTTTTTCTGTCTTAATTTTAGCCATATACACCCTCTGTTAATAACCAAATTGAGAAATATTGGTATAGGTCTTAATTTGGAAATGTTTTCTAAGTGTTTTATTTCATTGTCCTCCTTATGCCCATTCATATGTTTTTTTTTAAGGTCTCAAAATACCTAATTTCTAGAGGTTTTGGTTCAATTTATTAGTGTTTCTATAGTTTGTAAGATTTACCCTTCCAATTGGATGTGGAATTTGATGCCCCTCTGGTTCACCTTACCTTTTCTATAAAATTTCCTTTTGGTCTTTCTAACCAATTTTTATTTTGTAGGATTTGTACTCCTAACTAAATAATTTCCCATCTGGCATCCATCTTCACTTCCACTTTGAATCCCTATTAAATCCCTTCTCCTTCTATTTCTCCACTTTTCTTTCACTTTCTCCCTTTGTAGTATTTTAAAGTACAACTATATGTCTTCCCACATCCACATGAATGGTGCACTTGAATGTTATTTTCTTATAAAAACTCACTTTTTGATCATTTCTCTACAATTTTTTTTTTTCACCCATATTTTCAATTTCCTCCTTTTTCCCTTTGCAAGAATTTGAAGTGCAAGTAGATATCACAACTTTAGTTTCATCTTCCACTTACACATGGATTTATCATAAGGTTTCTCCTCACTCTATTTATTCCCTTCTATCAACTTGATTCCTTTGTAGGAATTTGATGTACAACCATACAATCTCATTTCCATTCCAATGTTCACTTTTGTGTCCTTTTTCTTCATGCATCCACTCTGCACCTTATAGGTTTTTGACTTCCATATGAACTTCCACTTTCATACAAATCCACCTTCACTTGCACATGAAATTTTTGCAAACCTCTTCTATGCCTTAACCATTTTTCTCTTTTCTTTAATATTCTCTTGTGTGTTTCAACCCCTCAATTGTATGAATAATTTTCTCCTCCACCAAGATATTTGAATATCTAGATGAAACCTCCACTTAAACATCATTTTTCTACCAATTCCTTCCTCTCTATAAATTTTTATGTTCCATATGAATATTTTTTTTCCATATAATTGCAATTCACTTTCTCACATCTAGTTGGAGCCCCTCCTTCCTACAACTTTTCTTTTGCATAGTTCTATCTTCCATCTACACTTTCTCCATCTAGTGTCCACCACATTTCATGTATCATTTTTAGATAATTATTCCCAAAAAATCCTTCCATGAAGACAACCCCATGATTTTATGCTAAAATCATGCTCTCTTTCTACCTTTGTGGGGTTTTCATCTACATCAAAATACGTGATTTCCACTTCCAATATCCACTTTTTCACACTTTTCTTGCATCTAGTTCAACTTTAATTTCCCAAAAATATTTTCTCCATCCATATTTTACCTTTCCTCCATTTCCTCCTTTGTGAAAATTTGAAGAGAAACTAGATATCACTCATAGTTCATTTCCATCTTCCACTTCCACATGAATTTCCTACTTTCTTCCATTTCACTTGTTGATGGAAACTCAAATCCCACAAATATGTAGTTGAAGAACCTTTTCCTACCAATAATTTTAAAAATCAAATAGAGCACAAAAAGTGAGTTTGTAGAGGTGTGATTTCCATCTGAATGGTCTTCATGCTTCATTTCCACATCAAATCCCCACATCACTTCCGCATGTTAAGTTGAACTTAATTTTATTTTACAAATAATTTAGAACCTTTGCTGCCTCTTCTAAACCACTCTATTACTACCATTAATTCTTGATTGGATGCTACAATCACTTGATATAATTTTTTCCTACGTAGAATGCATCTTTAATTGAATGAGGATAAATTTAAGTAGAGAATGAAATGATGGTACTCCTACATCATCTCTTGTAGTGGATTTCCTAGGCTAATTATTTTATCACTTTAAATTTAGTACTTCTATAAATGAAAATATGTATTTTCAAGTCTACGAAGAACATTCCCCTCATACTTTCATGTTACATTCAGGTGGATTTACAACATATTTTATTCCCCAATTTTATGAAAATGACACCCTATGGTTATGGGAATTCAATATAATCATATCAATCATTGGTTGGAGGCAGTCATGAGAGAATTTACTAAACACGGAGAACAAAATCAAATTGTGATTGACACACAACTTCATTCATCCACAGTGCTAATTTTAACAACAGATTGTAAATCACTATTTAAACAAAACATAAAACAAAACTTCCTTCCTTGAAAGCTTTTCAAATCAACTGATTAACCCAAGATGAACATCATTCTGGAACACAATATGAAATAGATTAAATCTGGTTGCTTCTACTGTTAGTGAAATAGATAAGCAACATTTACAAATTTGGCACAATCACCAGTGTACAGAAAACCTATAATTTTAGATTGTTTCCATCTATACTAAGAAAACCATAATTATACATTATTGTCCTCTACTAAATCTAACTCCTAACTAAGAAGACCAAAGAGGCTCCCATTACAAAGAATCAGGATGCAGCTCTGTCTCTTCTACCCTTCAGAAAAATTCGTACTCTTGAAAATCTATCTCTAGACCTATTTACTCTATATTCTCCTCTTACTGTCTCTATTCCTCTTCTAACAACTTTTTCTAACTTGTTTCTAAATTTTTTACAAAGAGGCAAGAATGCCATATATACAGAGTGTACCAAAAAGAATGCGCTGGCCCCCTATTTTTAGGGTTTACAAGATATCTGCTGGTTGCAAGAGGGTTGACACTCAGATCTTTTGAATATAGTTAATGTTGCATTCAATGCGAATACCTGCTGTCCATGTTGTTGAAAGATTATTCCGGGGATGATCTTAGATCTTTGGCAGCTGCAACATTTACTTCTAGCCATCGTGTCCACCTTTGAACTCCATCGGGGCTGCCTTGAATGCTCACAAAAAGATTGCCATTAATACCAATCTGCCTTTGGTTAACAGACCTCACAGCTGTCCCTGTGACTCATAGTTTCTCCCTCTTTTCTGCCTTTCTCCCCGCTCCAGATCCTTCTGCCTGTTGACCGTCCCTTCTGGAAATAGTTTTCAGCCTCGCCTATTAGATCTCCGCACCCTTGTTCATCAAGGTATGCCATCGACTCATTCACGGAACAAATCTAGACCGGTTGCATTTTGTTGGTCTTCTTCAAGGTGGTAGTCAATCAGTCAATGGCTCACTTTTAGCTCCTTTGGATTGGGTGAACAAACACCACGCCAGATTCCCGGGCAGTCAAAAGTGGTCCATATTAAATCGCATGTCAGTGAGACACTAATCGTGTCTCCCCGATGTGATTATGCCTCTCCTAGCAGCTATCAGTGTAACATATGACAGTTGGCGAGACCTTTTAGTGAGCTGCACAGGTCTCACTACAAAAGTCATATCGACATCACAAAATCTATCGGCAAAAAAACATTCTCTTGGCAAGACCTCTTAGCGAGCTTCTCTTTCTTTGGCAAGCACACCCATGTCGGGGGGACCTTTTCATGTCAGGAAGACCTCACATCGAACTCATGCCCTATTGCCGAGACATCTCTGGGTCGGCGAGACCTTTCATCGAGCACATTCCACTACACCGAAGGGAGAAAACATGTCAGTGAGACCCTATCGGGTCGGTAGGACATCACGGCAAGCCTCAAACATTACATCGAAGGGAGAACCCTGTTGGCGAGACTACCGCTAGTTGGCAAGATATCATGCCAAGTTCTTTCATTCCCCTCGAGCCAACTCCTTTCTTTCGTTGAGACCCCGTCGGGTCGGTGAGACGTCATGGCGACGCTATCTCTCTTGGCGAGATCATATGCCGAACTTAAATCTTTTGCTCAGAGCTCCTATCGGCAAGAGTCCACCTTGTCAGTGAGACCTCATGTCGATCTCTTCTTTTCCCCCCCGAGCTCACCCTGTTTCGGCGAGACTTTCCGTAGTCACCCAAACCTCACACCGAAACCCAAATCCTTCGCCAACGCCGCTTTACTTTGGCAAGACCCTATCGGGTCGGCAAGACATCATGGCGAACACCTTTAGCCACACTGAGGGTTTAAAACCATCAGCGAGACCATTGCTTGTTGGTGGGACATCCTGGTGAACCCAAATCTCTTGCTGAGACCCCTTCCTTTCTTGTCAAGGAGACCACCATTTGTCAGTGAGACCTTTTGCCGAAGACACTCCATTTCATCGAGACACTTTGCGGTCGCCCAGACATCTCGTCGAAGGGAGAACCTTCGGTGAGACCTCTACCTTTTGGCCAGACATCATGGTGAATACCCCTTTTCTCCCTGAAGGGACAACCTATCGGTGAGACACCACTTAGTCGTCGAGACTTCATAGCGACCAAAACCTCCTTTCGCCGATGCCGTTTCATTTCGACAAGAGTTCACCCTGTCAGTGAGACATCTTGCCGAAGCCACTTCTCTCTCGGCGAGATCCTTCTGATGACATCTCTGTTCACTGAGACTCCGATGGATCGGCGAGACCTTACACCGATATTATCTCATGTCGGTGAGACCTTCCTCCTTCACCGAGACATTACACTGAAGCCTCCCCCTTTCGCCGAGAGCTCATTTTACTTCGGGGAGACCCCACTTAGTTGCCGAGAGATTACATCGAAGCCACCCTATTTTAGCAAAGGCTTATTTTAGTTTGGGGAGACTCCACTTAGTCACCGAGACCTCTTAGCGACCGAAATGTCTCGGTGACCCTTTGGATTTTGAATGAATTAGAACCTAGCTGCCAGTCGGCCAGACAATAGGAGGGTCTCAATGGCTTTTTTCCTTGAGGAGTTTTATGCTGAATGGGACTAAGACATGCTTTACAACTGACTTCCTTGAGAGAGATCACCAGATGAGTGATTAAATCCTGCAAAACAAATGCCTCAGTCCTTAGAGCATATAAAACTACATTATCATAAAATACACTATTGCTTATGATTGCTTCATTCAATTTTTCAAGCAAGAAGAAAAACAACTCAAGCTGAGACAGAACCAAAATCATATAGAACAAAAGACAAAATTAGGAGGGAAACAAAAGAATTCCAAAGGTCAAAGAAAATAATAGAGGCAACGAAACCAAAAAGAGAAGGGGGGCCCATTTTGTTCCAGAATAAAATGGGGTGGTTATGCAAGGCATAACAAATGGCGACTCAGCTAGGAAAATGGTTTAACCATTTTCAGGAAAGCTGAAGGATTCAGCTACCCAGAACTCCTGGTTCATGAACATCACAACTCCAGTTGGGTCAGTTTTAACAACCAAGGTTGAGCTAGAATCTCAAATATAATCCCACAGTGACTAGCCCTGAATCTATGTGTGTGCTTGATTGTGCATCACTCTCTTATAAAGTTTTCCTCATTCTTCGAACAACAATGTGCAAGATTTGAGCTACATGAGTTGATTTCCTTTAGTTGTTGTGTAATGACATCCTCAGCATTGCTTTGCTGCGAGTCAGGCGTCCATAGCCCCGATGGAGATACCTCTAGTTTTCTCATAGCATTGCTCTATTGCCAACCAGGCGTCCATAGCCTTAGTAGAGATACTGGGATCACCCATTCATATTGAGTCTTCTTTTCTCTTTAAATAGTTCTCCCCTTTTTTTTTATAGAGCTTCAGATATTTCACTCAATTTTTTTTTTCAATATGTCAAATGTTTAACATCTGTTCTGGGTTGAAAACTACCATGGACCTCATAACAACATTGGGGAGATCATATTTTTCACTCAAATATTACAACACCATAGTCCTAGGACAAATATACCATTACAAAGGGAGATGATCCTGATGATTTGTGACAGATTCAGAGGAGCTAATGAATATTATTTACCTTGTACCTTGTTTTCAAGACTTTCCACAACTCTTATTGACAATGGGCATAAAGCAAAAGTTTAGGACAAAATCACCCAATCAACAAACCTGAAAATATCTAAACCACTTCCATCCCAATAACCAAAGCATACCTTAGATAACAATGCACCACTTCAAAATGGAAAGAACAGAGAAGCCCCCAAAGGAGAAAACAAGACAGAAAGAAAGAACAAACAAACAAACAACAAAACTATTTACAAACAGAAAAGCAAATTATTTACAAATGGGAAACAAAACAAATTATTTACATAAAGAATAGAAAACTATTTATATGCAGGACATAATTAGAAAGCCCTATGACTCAAAATAATGCTTAAGAAACTGCCCATTGATAGGAAAGGGAGCAGGTTCTCCAGTTAAACTACTCAGTCTGAAAGCATTTTCTCCTAGGATCTCAACAATCTGATAGGGACCCAACTAGAGCTTGTCAAATTTCTGGTGACTGCTCTTCTTTTCACTAGCTTTATCCCATAGCAGCACAGATCTGATATCCTAAAGGCTTTGATTTTGGCTCTTTTGTCAAACCACCATTTGAAAACAACCTAGTGTCTAAAGAATTGTTGCAAGGCGGTATCTCTCCGCTCTTCTAATTTCAACAAGGCAGCTAATCTTACTTCTATCCTATCATCTCTAGAGTAGAATTTCTACATGAACTCAAGGATAGATATTTGCAGATGGATAGGGAACACAGGCTCTTGGCTGTATACCAGTTTAAATGGTGAAGTCTTTAAAGCAACCTTAATCCTAGTCCTATCTGCCCATAATGCAAATCTCAGCTGGGTATGCTAGTTCCTAGGGTTATTTTCTAACAATTTTTTTATTACCCCTAAGAGATTCTTATTGGTTGATTATGCAACTCCATTGCCTTGTGGGTAATAGTTTGAAGAATATTTCAAAATAATTTTGTGATCGTAAGCCCAGGAAATGAATTCAACAGGAGAGAAGGAAGAGCCATTGTCACATACCAATGTGAAGGGTACTCCAAACCTAGTGGTGATGCATTCGGTGAGGAACTTGATCACTACCTCTGTTGTGCTATTCTTGTAAGGTATAGCCTCTATCCATCTTGTGCAATAATCAGTAGCAGTCAAGATAAATTTGTGTCCTGTAGAAGAATTTGGGTTAATGACCCCGATAAAGTCCAGCACCCATTGGGAAAATGGTCTTACCTCGTAGATAGGCTGCAATGGCATGGCTGAATGGTGTTCTTTTGATGCAGAGATCTAGCATATGTGGCATGTTCTTGTATGCTGATGGGAATCTTTGAAGACACATGGCCAGTAATAACTGGATCTGAGGATCTGGTGTGCCAATGAGTTTTCCGAACCATGACCTGTGCCGTGTTTCCCATGAAATTCAGTGATCACGTGTTTAGCCTTCTGTTGATCGAGGCATCGTAGGTACACTCCCTCAAAATTCTTCCTGTATAGTAATCCTCCTTTGAGCATATAATGAGAGCTCTTCATTCTCAGTGCTCTCCTTTGAGTGGCGTTCATTCCCTCTAGACATCGATTGTTGAGGATGAAATAGATGATATCAGCATACCAAGGGTCGTTTGAGAAGGACCAAGTTGTATATTGCTGGCAAATGATGTTGTCACCACTAGTCGCCATGGACTTAGACAGGCCTATGCCTCTGACAAGTTTCATAGGGCGTATCTCCAAATCAAAATTTGCAAGATGGCCATCCATTTTCCTCTTCTTTCTGCCATCTCACTCTACACAAGTAGGGACTTCACAACAGCATCAGGAACTACAACAATGATTTGACTTTGGAGAATGTAGTGCCTGAACTTCTTGACAACTTTGACCAGTGCAAAAGTTTGTTTTTCAAGGGGTGGGTATTTGATTTTAGCATTTTTGAATGGGGAACTCATGAAAGCGATTGGTCTTTCCTCTCCCTCCTCTCTTCATGGAGTTAAGATAGCCGCACAAGAATGCTCATAGGAAAAAGAGTAAATATAGAATGACCTCAAGTAGTCAGGGCTGGTGAGGACCGGAGCTTCTGAAATGGATCGCTTGACCTATGAAAATGCGGTCTTCACCTGATCACTTCACTCTATCTTGGTGTCTTTCTTCATGATTTCATTTAGTGGTTTTACGATTTCTGCAAAGCCCGTGATAAACTTTCTCATGAAATTGATCTTTTCGAAGGATCTCATCTCCTTCTTGCTCCCTAGCATAGCTATCTTCAGAATGGACTCAACTTAGTCTAGATCGATTGATATCCCTCTTTTTGAGATTGTGTCACAAAAGCTTCCCTTCAGAAACCCCGAACACACACTTTTTAGGATTCATGGAGACTCCATACTGGATACATCTTTCAAGAACTCTAGCCAAGTCTGCAGCGTGGTTTAGTCTATCTTTGGAGAATACTGTCAGGTCGTCCATGTAAACAATGATGCATTTTCTGATTAAGTCCTTGAATGCTATGTCCATGGCATGCTGAAAAGTTGCTCCAGCGTTTATCAGACCAAATGGCATCCTTCTGTATGCAAATGTTCCCCACTTTGTAGTGAAGGCTGTCTTCATTCTGTCTTCATAGTTAACCATAACCTGATTGTATCTAGAGTAACCATCCAGGAATGATATCATCTGGGACCCATTGACAGTTTGCAAGACTTCATCCAGAGAAGGGAGTGGGAAATTATCCTTTTCTGAAGCTCTGTTCAGATTCCTGAAGTCTACATATAGCCTGATCTCTCTATTTTTCTCACAGACTGGAACCAAGTTAGCCACCCAGGTTGAATGTCGCACAGGGAAGATTATCCTTGTAGAAAGCGATTTTTGAACTTCTTTAAGGATCAGTGGCTTGATCAGGGCATTGACAGGGCACTGCTTCTGTCGGAATGGTTTAGCTTTGGGTTTCAGAGGGATGGTATGAGTTATTACAGAAGCATCAAATGTTTTTAAATCCTCATACCCCTAGGCTATCGCAATAATATCTTTCTTCAGTTCCCTTAGTATATCTTTTTTGATTGTTTTGGGGCAAGCTTTCCCTATGTAAACATTTCTTTCAGGGCTAGAATCAGCTAGGTTAACAATTTCATATTCACCTCCTTTATCTTCAGCTGATATTTTCTCCCAAGCCCTGGGGTTTGAATCAAAAATTATTTCCAAGGCCACCATTCCCTTGGGGATGCTATTACTCTTTAAATTGAGGACCCCCTCTGTATCAAAATCTCCAGGGTTCCAATCTCCTTGATCCTTGTTGGACTCATCAATGATTTGTCCTTCAAAAACATCTAAACTTGTTAGAAAAGCAAGGATATGTCGATCATCATAAAAAACTTGAAAGTTCCTGACATTATCAAGAACAATAGGGGTGGATATCAATTCCACTAAGAATTTCTTAAGCTTGGAGCCTTGCATAGGTTCTAGGGTACTTGTAGCAACAACCAATGAATCCGCTATCTGATTTTCTTCTCTAGGGATTAAGCTAATCCCAAAAGCATCAAAGTCTTCAATTAAGTTCCATACCTAATTTCTATAAGCTGCCAGCCTTCTATTGTGACATGTGTATTGGCTGCGCACTTGCTTGATAACAATTTCTGAATCTCCCTTGACCATCAAGGCTGTGACTTTCTTCTTATGTGCAAACATCAGCCCCTATTCCAGAGTTTCATATTCAACTACGTTGTTAGTGCACCCAAACTGTAGCCTGTAAGAAGCAAAGAAGGTTTTCCCTTTCGGGCTGGTTAGTTCAATCCCCACACCACAACCCGTCTTGGATTTGGATCCATCAAACGTGAGGGTCCATAACTGATCATGGGCTAGAGTTGATCCTTTGGAGGTTATTGTGGGCATTTGGATAGGATGAGCCAGAGGTGGGGCTACTTGATCTTTTGCATCAAACATAGGGAAAGGGTGTTCAACAGGTTTTTTAGGTACACTTTCCAATTCCTGCACAACCATATCATATAACCTGTGGCTATCCTTCTGACAATCACTTTTGTCTTTAATTAATCTCTCAGGTTTCGACACACTTGTAGGTGCAGGGGTATCAAACAAACCTTGGGGTGGTTTTGGTATTGTAACCGGGATAGATTCAATTTGAGAAGGAACTTCCTTTGGAGGTATCCTACCCCTGGTTAACATTATTGATTCCTTGGCTTCAAATGAGAAGTGGTCTACAACGGTCTCAGGGTGACTTAAGCTAACTTCCGCAGCTTGGGAAACATGACTTAAAATGTCCATGCAGGGTTGGCAAGTCAATTCAGGATGATTTTGGTAATGCACCCTGCACTAGTTAGGGAGTAGAAGACTCTGCAGATTAGTATCTTCCCCTAAGACCAGCTAATCCTGCTGTAGCTTCTTGATCAAAGCTTGTTGGTTTTCATTAATCACGAAATCAAGGAACTTTTGTAGTGGCAGTTCTTTAGGATCAAGAACAGAGAAGGTTAAAATTTCCTCTCTTTTATAAACCCCTATCCCAGTTTCAAAGTAAGCTACCTCATTGGGGAAATCATATTTAGTAATGATATGCTTGAGGCGAGGTTCACTTTCAATCCTTATCTGCATAGGAATTCCCCTCCATGGTAACCACATATCCCCCTATACCTTTCATCAAATCTCTACTCAAAAACATACCATAGGTCTCAGGAATGTCTGCTACTTGAATGTCTATGCTAGTTTGAATCCTAGGGTCTGACCCTACTTGGACATGTATGTTTCTTAACTCTCCCACTACATTAACCTCTATCTTGTCAAGTTGGATGACCTTCTTGTTTGTTTGGACAGGTTTCAATCCCAACTTCTTGCATATAGAAAATGGCATAACATTGCCAGAAGCTCCTGAATCTAACAAACAATTATGTAGGTTCTTCCCACAGATTCTTAAACTCAAAAGAAATGGTGGATTACCTACCTTGCTTCTGTACAAGGTTGCGTTTGTGTCTGCAGTAGGGGCTGCCTTATTTTTCCCTTTTGATTTATCAGCTTGCTCCAAAGCTTTAAGCACTATCTCCCGTTGAGTAGGGCACCACTTTAAGATGTCAAAGTATGACAAAGGAGTTTTCTATTTCTGCATCTCAGAAACAAGATCAAATTTTGTGTTGTAGCTTGCAATACCTTTGAAAACACCAGGAGAATTACCTTTGTTATGGAAGTCAGGTGGACCTTTTGGTGGAGGAGGGTTATTATCAGTACTTTGATTTGGAGGCACCAAGTGATTAGGTGGCACTGATGTGGTGAATGGACCCTTATTTTGATTTCTTAGGAAGTGTCCTCCCTTTGTCTGAAAGGCTTGGGCATCATACATGTCTTCCTTTGGTTCATTCTCACTCTGCATTGGGAATGAGGGTTCTTCTTCAAAGAGGTCATAAGTCATTGTTGTATCCACCAAGTCACCTCCTTTGTTTGGGTTCCCTTGGAATGTTTGGGCATCTGCCTGTGCCATCTTAACAATTTTCTCCATTTCAGGGCAGTTCACCTTAGAATGAGTGGCAGTATCATGCAGCCTGCACCAGTTAGTCATTAAATTAAGGTCAGCCACATTTGCAGTATGTGACCTCTCCTCATTAGCTTGATAATTGTGGGAAACTCCACCATTGTTGGGCCCTGTATTCCATTGTTGGTTGTTATTTGGTCTCTGGTTGTATCCTCTATTTTGGTTTTGATAGCCTTGGTTAGAGGAGTTTTGGCCTTGATAACCCCTTTGGTTATAATTGTTATGATTCTGATAATTACCCTGATTGTTATTGTTCTGATTAGGATAATTATCTTGGTTCTGAGAAGGGTTCAATCTAAGCTGAGCCATGTCATTTGTGACTTGAGACAGTGTTTTCTTTAAGGTCTCTACCTCATTTGTGAGTTGGACTGTCCATTCACTTTCCACACTCTTAGCAACAGGTGGCTGACCACCATGATTTGGTGTTCCAATTTGGTTATGATGACCATGGGGACTTTGAGGAACCTGTGATTGTTGAAAGAAGTCAGGAGTTCCACTAGCGAAGAATGGCACAGGAGGTTGAGTTTGTAACTCAGGCATAGGCCCATAATGGGAAGGAGACATTCCCGAGACAGTATTGAATAGAGGGGTTGGGCTATGCATCTGATACCCTATTGAAGGAAAACCTCCTCCCAAACTTCCTTGTTGAGAACTAATTTGTTGTTGCAACTTGATAGCTAGATGGTAAACTTTGGACAGGAAATCAATATTAGCCGGTTGATAAGTTCTTTGCAGGAACACACCTAGCAAAGGGTCTATAACCCTAAAGTATGGTTGAATGGCACTATTCTCAACAACTAGATAGGGGTCTTGCAGTCTCCTATACATTCGTTGAAACTGGTATTGAACAAGGGCAAAGGTTCACCTGGCTCCTTCCTAATAGTAGCAAATTGGTGGAACAGAATGGCTGGATCTACATAGATTCTGAACTGATTGATGAAAGCATTCTCCAGGTCTGTCTAGCTCATAATAGAATGCTGAGGAAGATTTAGGTACTAGTTGTACGCCATATCCCCTAAGGAATAAGGGAGCAACCTACAAACTACATCATGGTGGGCTATCTGAGCCCTGGTACAAGCATCCTTAAAAGCTTGTATATGCTCCTCAGCACTCCGTGATTCACCATGAATGTACTTGGGACAAAATTTCTCAGGATTCTTAGGCATGTCATGAAAACCTCCATGAATAGTCCCCAATGGAGAGGGATTATTCTGAAAGAACACCATTGGTGGTGGTAGTGGTGGTTGAGCCAGCTGTTGGATGGGTCGAACCAGCTGTGATGACAATTGAGATGGATTGGGTGGTGGATTGATAGCTATCCACTGGGGTATTGGTGAAAAGCTTGGTGGAGTGAGCGGAGTTGACAAGGGTGGTATGATGGTTGCCCCAGTTTTGTGAACCTTGTGTCTTGTTGGGGTCTTGAGTTCTATCAAAGGTGATGGATTTTTAGCTGATTAAAGAACTCTATGGGGCTTCTCTGGTAAGAAAAATCCAGTGTTATCCAATTTTCTCTTCTGGGCCCTCCTTCTAGCACCAGTTCTCTATTGATAGTCCAAGTGGCACAGTAGCAATTAAACAGAATATTACTACCCTGCTCTCCTGAAAGAGAAAGATGATCACATGGATATCTTAGCTCCCAAGGTCTTTGTAATCGGTTCTCGACTGTGCTGATTTCACTCAGTGATTGATGTGAACTATAATGTTCAAGGGGCCTGCTGGTGTTGAGCTTGTGGATTGTTCTAAGATCAAGCATGAATTTAAACCTACTTTAACCAGGGTTTTTAAAGAAACAGAAAAAGATAGATCAAAGCTTGGAACTGAAAAGAATAATAATTCATCCAACTTAACCAAACTTGTTACCTTTCAAGGAATTGCTAACTAAAACTAGAGAACAAAATCAACTTGTGATTGACACACAACTTCATTCATCCATAGTGCTAATTTTAATAACAGATTGTAAATCACTATTTAAACAAAACATAAAACAAAACTTCATTCCTTGAAAGCTTTTCAAATCAACTGATTAACCCAAGATGAACATCATTATGGAACATAATATGAAATAGATTAAATCTGGTTGCTTCTACTGTTAGTGAAATAGATAAGCAACATTTACAAATCTGGCACAATCACCAGTGTACAGAAAACCTATAATTTTAGATTGTTTCCATCTATACTAAGAAAACCATAAATATACATTATTGGCCTTTACTAAATCTAACTCCTAACTAAGAAGACCAAAGAGGCTCCCATTACAAAGAATCGGGATGCAGCTCTGTCTCTTCTACCCTTCAGAAAAATTTGTACTCTTGAAAATCTATCTCTAGACCTATTTACTCTATATTCTCCTCTTACTGTCTCTATTCCTCTTCTAACAACTTTTTCTAACTTGTTTCTAACTTTTTTACAAAGAGGCAAGAATGCCATATATACAGAGTGTACCAAAAAGAATGCGCTGGCCCCTTGTTTTTAGGGTTTACAAGATATCTGCTGGTTGCAGGAGGGTTGGTACTTAGATCTTTTGAATATAGTTAATGCTGCATTCAATGTGAATCCTTGCTGTCCATGTTGTTGAAAGATTATTCCGGGGATGATCTTAGATCTTTGGCAACTGCAACATTTACTTCTAGCCACCGTGTCCACCTTTGAACTCCATCGGGGCCACCTTGAATGCTCACAAAAAGATCGCCATTAATACCAATCAGCCTTTGGTTAATAGACCTCACAACTGTCCCTGTGACTCGTAGTTTCTCCCTCTTTTCTACCTTTCTCCCCGCTCCAGATCCTTCTGCCCGTTGACCATCCCTTCTGGAAACAGTTTTCGGCCTCGCCTGTTAGATCTCCGCACCCTTGTTCATCAAGGTATGCCATCGACTCATTCATAGAACAGATCCAGACTGGTTGCATTCTATTGGTCTTCTTCAAGGTGGTAGTCAATCAGTCAATGGCTCACTTTTAGCTCCTTTCGATTGGGCGAACAAATGCCACGCCAGATTCTCGGGCAGTCAAAAGTGGTCCATATGAAATCGCATGTCGGTGAGACACTAATCGTGTCTCCCCAATGCGATTATGCCTCTCCTAGCAGCTATCGGCATAACATATGATAGTCGGCGAGACCTTTCAGCGAGTTGCAGAAGTCATATCAACATCACAAAATCTATCGGCAAAACAACATTCCCTCGGCAAGACCTCTCAGCGAGCTTCTCTTTCTTTTGCGAGCACACCCATGTCGGGAAGACCTCACATCGAAATCACGGCCTATCACCAAGACATCTCTGGATCAGCAAGACCTTTCATCGAGCTCATTCCACTACACCAAAGGGAGAAAACATGTCGGCGAGACCCTATTGGGTCGCACGACATCATGATGAGCCTCAAACATTACATCGAAGGGAGAACCTTGTCAGCGAGACTACCGCTAGTCGACAAGATATCATGCCAAGTTCTTTCATTCCCCTCGAGCCAACTCCTTTCTGTCGGTGAGACGTCATGGCGACGCTATCTCTCTTGGCAAGATCTTATGCCAAAATTAAATCTTTTGCTTGGAGCTCCTATCGGTAAGAGTCCACCCTGTTGGTGAGACCTCATGTCAATCTCTTCTTTTCCCCCCTGAGCTCACCCTATTTCGGCGAGACTTTCCATAGTCGCCCAGACCTCACAGCGAAACCCAAATCCTTCACTGATGCCGCTTTACTTTGGCAAGACCCAATCAAGTTGGCAAGACATCATGGCGAGCACCTTTAGCTACGTCGAGGGTTTAAAACCATCGGCAAGACCATTGCTTGTCGGTGGGACATCCTGGCGAACTCAAATCTCTTGTCGAGACCCCTTCCTTTCTTGTCGGGGAGACCACCATTTGTCGGCGAGACCTTTCGCCGAAGACACTCCATTTCACCGAGACACTTCGCGGTAGCCCAGACATCTCGCTGAAGGGAGAACCTTCTACGAGACCTTTACCTTTTGGCCAGACATCATGGCGAATACCCATTTTCTCCCTGAAGGGACAACCTGTCGGTGAGACATCTTGCCGAAGCCACTTCTCTCTCGGCGAGATCCTTCCGATGACATCTCTATTCGCTGAGACTCCAATGGATCGGCGAGACCTTACATCGATATTATCTCATGTTGGCGAGACCTTCCTCCTTCTCCAAGACATTACACCAAAGCCTCCCCCTTTCACCGAGAGCTCATTTTACTTCGGGGAGACCCCACTTAGTCGCCGAGAGATTACATCGAAGCCACCCTGTTTCGGTGAAGGATTATTTTAGTTCAGGGAGACTCCACTTAGTCACCGAGACCTCTTAGCGACCAAAATGTCTCGGTGACCCTTTGGATTTCGAATGAATCAGAACCTAACTGCCAGTTGGCCAGATAACAGGAGGGTCTCAACAACTTTTTTCCTTGAGGAGTTTTATGCTGAATGGGACTGAGACATGCTTTACAACTTACTTCCTTGAGAGAGATCTCCATATGAGTGATTGAATCCTGCAAAAAAAATTTCTCAGTCAGTCCTTAGAGCATATAAAACTACATTATCATAAAATACACTATTGCTTATGATTGCTTCATTGAATTTTTCAAGCAAGAAGAAAAATAACTCAAGCTGAGACAAAACCAAAATCAAATAGAACAAAAGACAAAATTAGGAGGGAAACAAAAGAATTCCAAAGGTCAAAGTAAATAACAAAGGCAATGAAACCAAAAAGAGAAGGGGGACCCATTTTGTTCTAGAATAAAATGGGGTGGTTATGCAGGTCATAACAAGTAATTGGTCCTCAATTGCTTAGTTTGAATACATGTTTTGTGATATTCTTCCCAAGTTTCCCTTGACACTTGGGAGACTATCCCACCTTAGGGATTTGAGACCTGCAACTTAGATCACCAACATATATATGAGGTGATAATTTTATTCATTAATTCTTTCTAAATTATAAATGAAAGGGGCTATTAATCTCTAGGAAAAGTATCATCTTTAGAAAAAAAATCTACCCATCTCTTCAATACACCAAAAATGTGGTCCCTAATCTTCAAAGATATTGGACCTTGGAAGAACTTTAAAATATTCCAAGTATATTGTAAAATAAAATAAAAATCGAAGTGACAAGTTTCAATCAGCCATATGGGACTATCCTTGTCACTTAGAGATAAATATATGTTATTATCTATGTTAAACAAGATTATCAAATTTATATGCCAAATTTGTGCTAGAAGTCTAATCTAATACTCTTGGAAAGCAATAATTAGAGCCATTTTCTAAGTAGTTCATTCAAATAAATTGTGTACTCCTTAAAAAATTAGTACAAGACCAACTTTCATTTGTATTATGATGTCTATCTCCATTGTTCTATCAATAATTTCAAGGAAATTTATAATTTATAGAAACACAATTTTATATATTTTTTATTAAGTAGAAAGGTGTAAGAGGAGCTCCCATCTAGTACAAAATATTAAAATTCCAACATAGTAGGGTTTTATAAGATCTAGAACTTGCATAGTCTAAGAAACAAAACACATAGAATAAGGAAAATTGAAGAATAATTCCCACCCTACACATTATTGTGGTTCTTGAGGCTGCTAATAGCCTCCAACTCATCCATCATTAATTTCATTTTCATCAAAAGGGGAATAGTATCAATTTATTATATTTTCATTTGAGATTAAAGTATAATAGCTTTACCTTTGTGGTTTCTAGGGGAAGGCTTTATTTGTTTCTTGATATTTTTAGTTTTTAAGTTAAAAAATATCATATTGTTGGTAGAGCTTCTCATAACCTATTTTTAAAAATATATAATAGAGGAGAGAGAGAGGTGATAATTATATCCTTATGGATAATAATATTTGATTGGATTCTATCTTCTCAATTCTATATGTAAGAGCCCCTTGTGAATCTTTGATCTCAAAGAAAATCATGTGCATAGGGTAGGAGGAAAAAAACGTCTCAATATTGGCACCATCTCACAAGAAATTATAGCATGGATTGAAAGGATGTTTTTTTCTAGTAATCTAGATAGTTTAAGGTGGGAAATGTCTTTTCTTCTTCAAGTAATTTGTAAGAGTGGCATAGATATCAATATGACTAGTAGGGGTATCAAGAGATTCAACCAAGGTGGTCTCCTATTGAATAGAAATGATATTTTTTTGGCTTAGAGGCTTTAGGGTTAGCTTGATACACAACACATGGGTTAGGAGGAAGATATATATCTGATTATTTTTCTTAGAATATATAGGGTTTGATAAAGTGGGAGGAATGCACGGAACATGAGAATAGATATGAGGGATTGAATTTTCTAGTAGAACTTATGGATTTTTTTTATGGTGGTATGAGCACAATCAACATCAATTAGAACAACATATCACCCTACTTCTCTTGAAAATATGAAGATTCAACTCTAAGGTTCCTTTTTAGCTAGGCCTTGACTATGTTAGAATAGTAAAGTGGTCTATATGATTTGTTTACAAGGGGCCTTTTATGATATAAATAAAATTGGATCATGGAGATAGATGATAAAATAATTCATATCTACTAAAACAAAAGGTTTACTCTTTCAAATATCAATTCCTAAATTTATTTTCCTATCATATTATCTAACCAAAATAAACTATTTCTAAAATTCCTTGGTATCTAACCTAGATCTAAACTTATTCTAGACCATCCTATAATGAAAAAGATCAAAAGATGATAGGGTTAGAGGAGAATAAATTAAGATAAATGATTAGATAATGATAAGTTACACCTTATTTCCTAGATCTGAAAGTTTAGATGAAATATAAACAAGCCAATATTGTAATGGTTAGTATTTACACA